>OZ021684.1:16031972-16049472 GCA_963978505.1 Listrodromus nycthemerus
TATCGTTTGCCACCGATCGACGAAAGATAGAATTTTTTCGCGAGTCCCTCGTTCTCGGTCGGCAACGAGATTTCCTCCAAATTAACGAAACGAGCAGGAAATTCGAAAAAAAAAAATTCGGGCAGTAAATTATACAACGTACATTAAAGCGCAGTAATTGTTTTCCTCGATGAAAAATTTAACGGAAAAAAAATAATTGATAACGATGAAAAAAAATTAGTAATAAAAAAGTGCACTGGGTAAAAATTATGCCGTGCGTCGCTCGCGGCCGATTTGCGAATAAAAAAAAAATTGCGAACAATCGCTCATTAAATTTTCGAGAATTCATTGAATTTTTCCCTGCCCCGGTTTGCGAGTGAAAGAATTGCGTGAATCCGAATAATTAAGCTGTATCAAAGAGTGTGATCGGGTTGGGTAGAGAGAAGCGAGGCGAAATGTGGCTTTGGAAGATTAGAAACTAGAAATTCGTTTAGTCTAGATAGGAACACGAGGTGCGAAGACGATGATGATGGGTTCGAACGAGAGTCCGATAGATTATTATATATGAAAATATATATATTGTATACATCATATGTAATCCAATGATATTTGATATTACGCCTCGACGTCTTGAACGATAATAATTAATTACAAATAATAAGGAGAAGAAAAAAAAACTAAAAAAATTAAAAAAAAAAACTGAAATGAAAATAGGAATCAATAAAAAAAATTACAGCGACTCATCGATGAGAGATTTTGTATTGATTGATCGAGAGTGAGAGAGTAGTTTGGTGATCGGTAAAGCCGAGTCCACGTGGACGATTTATCGGGTCGCTTGGACCTCGCTCTATGCGCGTCACGCTTCCGGCCTCGTTATCTCTGGGTGGACTCGATGGTCGACGAGAAGGTAACGCGAGAGTTCCAATCGTCGAACGCGTCCCAGTCGTCGAAGACTCCTGTGCAGATTGGATTTATTTTGGAGTATCAATAATTTACTTTTATTTCACTTACACGATTCGCTCTGCTCTCTTCAAGAATTTATTCGTTCCTATCTTTGCATAAAAAGATCAAAGCCTTTATCGTTGATAGTTTCTCTAATAATATATCCATGAATTATCGAAGGTGTCGCACGCGAGACTGTCTTGTGTAATTTTTTTTTTTAATCTGACAAAAATGTGTAAAGCACGAAATTGAAAGTAAAGTAAGAAAATCTAAAAAAAAATTCCTAAATATACCGAAAAATAGAAGAATATTATCCATTTAAAAAAATCACCTTCCTCCGACGTTTCTTGAGCAATTCCGTTTTTCACAAATTTCTCATTCACATTCTCGAATTGTCATTGTACGAAATTAATATTTTCAGCCTCTCCATAGTGTCTAATTTTTTATAGCTCTCCACAGAGTGTCCGCAATTGCCTCCTAATTGTCCAAAGCTTCCGTCAGCTTCGCACTGTTCTATCTTGAAGAACACTTCGGGCGGAAAAAGCCACGAGTGAATGGAAATGAAAAATGGAAAAATATACATGGGTCGTCGCGGAAACGAAGTTCAATCGTTTCCCGCGCGAGTCACACGAGTGCGGCGGCTGAAATGAGAGAAAGGGTAGTCGAAACGAGAGGAAGGTTTCTTTGTCTGCCGCGGGTCCCTCGCTCTCCTCCTTCCGTGCGTTCCCATCGCCCACGTAGCTTCCGTCCTTCCTTTTATTCTCTCCCCAGCGTCCCTCGCCATTCGAGCCTTCCCTCTCGGTCTCTCCGGTCTCCGAGGAATCTCGAGGACTTCCTGCTTCCGGTGCGGGACACAAAGTAACATTCTTGGCCGGGCGTGAACACGCAAAGTTCGGGCTCGTCTCGCACGACGCAGTCTCCGTCGATGAGGAAGCTCGAGGACTGACGAGCACGTGTTCGTCTCGTCCGGAATGAGTCGACGCCGCGCGGAGGAAGAAAGAAAGCGACAAAAAATTAAGTTTCATCGATAATAACGACGACGAAGATAATTACGATTGCGACGATGATGACGATGATGACGATGATTATACGTTTTTCGAGTTAATCCGCCTCAGTCAAGAAAAATTTAATTTTAATTAATCATTAAGATCGGGCGATGCGGCCAAGGCTAACATCGTCAGCGCTACGCGGTATTTATTGTGTCATCGTCTTCTCAAGGAACAATCAACATGAAATGGGGGGGGGGGGGGGGGGGGGGGGCATAACTTCGCAACAACGGAAAAATCCAAAATTTTTTTGGCCCACCGTAACTTCCGGTTGAAAAGTTAGATTCACGAAACCGGAAGTGGCGTTTTTTTTTTTTTTTTTCATCGTATGACGTCACAACGGAAAAATCCAAAATTCTTTTGGCCCACCGTAACTTCCGGTTGAAAAGTGAGATTCACAAAACCGGAAGTGACGTTTTTTTTTTTTTTTTTTTTTCATCGTATGACGTCACAACGGAAAAATCCGAAATTTTTGAAGCCCACCGTAACTTCCGGTTGAAAAGTGAGATTCACAAAACCGGAAGTGACGTTTTTTTTTTTTTTTTTTTTTTTTCATCATATGACGTCACAACGGAAAAATTCAAAAAAATTTTGGCCCACCGTAACTTCCGGTTGAAAAGTGAGATTCACAAAACCGGAAGTGACGTTTTTTTTTTTTTTCCATCGTATGACGTCACAACGGAAAAATCCAAAATTCTTTTGGCCCACCGTAACTTCCGGTTGAAAAGTGAGATTCACAAAACCGGAAGTGACGTTTTTTTTTTTTTCTTCGTATGACGTAACTCGCTTTCAAAGTTCTTCGAACGCGAGGTGACGTCGAAACGGGAATTTTCCAAATTTTTTTGTTCGTATCGAAAGTGTTCGACGCTCGAACCGGAAGCGACGTCGGGGTAACGAAAAAAAAAAAAAGATGTTTTCGAAATTCCCCACCGGATCGTGACACGAGCGCGAGAAAAAAAAAATAAAGTCCAAAAAAGTGGAAAAAAAAAAAAAAAAAAAAAAAAAACGCTCTCAACAAAAATACGTCGCGAATCCGTTTGGATTTCGTTGCGATCGGAATCGGCGAGACGAGAACACGCCCCGGTCGAGAAATATTCGGTGGATGAAAGTCATCGAGAAACCGGAAAAGTCGCCCGAAGACGATGGTGCGCTCGAGTTTCCGGAAGCGACGGCGCAATCGACCGGAGCGTCGTCGCGGAACGAGCGGCGATACGTCCGGTCGAGATAACGCGACGCTCGACCGTGTCGACCGCGTCGGACGTTAACGCGCATGCGCGCATGCGCGCGCGCGCGCGCGCACGAGCTCCGTCGGTTGATTTTCCATGAATGAAAGAATCGATGCGAAACGAAAAGCCGGAGCGGCCAGAAGCGACGCTGAACGGCGCTGAATGAACGTCAACGTAAACCGATCGCGTCGCCGTGGCGAAGCGAACGCCGCGCGAGAGCCGCGCATGCGCACAGCCGACCGGCCGAGCGAGAGTTACGCAAGCGAACGCGTAATCGGTTTACAAATGCGCACTCGTTACGAATCCAGCACGAGTCCGTCCCGCGCTCCTCTCGTCGTTGAGTTTGCTTTTTTTTTTTTTTTTTTTTTTTTTTTTTTTTTTTTTTTTTTTTTAGGCGCACGCCGAACGCGCAGAGTCGACAGAGAAATGCGCGGACTCGGACACCGGCGCACTTTGGACGCTTACGAATTGCCGACGATGACAAAATTTATGCGACTCGTGTGACGCTCGTTTCGATGCATTTGTCGGCGGCGACATTCGCGAGGAAAATTCGAACCGGAAATTTTCGGTCGGACTCGGACTCGAGTTTCGACCTCGATTTTTTTTTTTTTTTTTTTTACGTTGTTTCATACAATTAATTATTTGTTGGACGCAGCTCCAAAAGCACTCGATTTTCTTTTTCTTTTTTTCTTCTTTTTTTTTTACTTTTTTCAAGTTTTTCAAATATAATTCCAAAAAATCCTGTGTCACGAGAATTTTTTATGTTGCACAGTTTTATTTTATCGGGATTTTTTTTTCTTTTTTTTTTTTTTTTCGTAAATAAAAAAGTTTTCACAAAAATTCCATGTCCGTTCCGGACATTTATCTCCGTCGTTTTTTCAAAGACTCTTCATTATTTTTTTTTTTCTTTTCGAAAGAAAAACAAAATCTTCCACCCTCAAAAAATAATTATCATTGATATTTATAATTAATGCATAATGGATTTTCGATGCCGCTCGTTTAATTTTTTATTTTTTTTTTTCGAAAGAAAAAAAAAAATCTTTCACCCTCAAAAAATTATTATCATCGATATTTATAATTAATGCATAATCGATCTTCGATGCCGATCTTTTTTTTTTTTTTTTTTTTTTTTTTTTTTTTTCCAATTCGCAAATACGTCGCGCATCTCCGTTCGTTCGTCCCTGGCGGAGGTCTCGGACATAAATGTGTCATGTCCTTGCTCGGCGCTCTCGGGCTCTCGAGCCGCGCGCGCCAGCGGCCGGAGCCTCTCAATGAATGCACGTCATTTCGAGTCATTCATATATCCACAGGTTGTCCTCGCGCGCAGCGAACGAACGGCCGTTGCGTCCTCGCCTCGCAGATCGGACCGCGAGAGATGACGACGCGTACGTGAGCGAGCGTACGCAACGAAACGCAGTGACGAGACTAGTATTACCGGTATATATATATATATATATATATATATATATATATATATATATATATATATTTGTTTGAGGGGCGTAAAAAGGCTTTTTTTCAATTTATTTATTTTTCAAAATATTTCCAATGAAATTTTTCCTCGGCCCCGTCGATGAACTTTGGGTTTCCGGTGAGAGAATAATTGTTCCGTCGAGTTGTCGAAAAAATTTTAATATTGAGATGAAAAAAAAATTATTTTTTTTATTTCTTAGTATTTTTATATATATATATATTTTTTTTTTTTGCACGTTGATGAACATTCGTTATGCGGTGAAGAATAATTGATGAATTAAATAATACGTTTTTTTTGTTTTTTCTTAATAATAAATTGGTATTTTTTTTTTTTTTTTTTTTTTTTTTGGGATTCTTGGAAATTCACATAGGACAATCGACGTAAGCTCCACTTCCGGCCGATTTCTCGCGACTTTCCCCGTTTTCGACTCTACAAAATTATCATCGTTACCGTCGAATTCGAATATTAAAAAATTACTTCCGGTCTCGATATCCCAGAAATCGTCGACGTGCAAATAAATTCTCGAGTGCTGAAGAAAGCGGGAAAGGAGGGGCCGGGGGGGGGGGGGGAGTCAGGTGCTTTCGCCGAGTCGGACTGGTACTTGTCGTGGCTTCTTCGGTGTTTTTTTTTTTTTTTTTTTTTTTTTTTTTTTTTTCGTATCTTCGATCCCCCTTATTTTTCCTCGGCGAAGTCGAGAGGTAACTCGACACCCCGCGGAGGCCTTGAACGTCTTCCTCGTCCCACGCGAGAACGTACGGACGCGCGGGCAGACTCGAAGATCGTTACGAAGCTCGTCTCATTCATTCTAATGTTCTATATATATATATATATAGATAAATTAAATACGAGGGTTTTTTTTTTAAAATTAAAAACGATCTTTATTACAACCGATCTTTATTGCAACCGATCTTTATTAAAAAGGATTTTTTAAATTAAAAACGATCTTTATTACAACCGATCTTTTTTGAAACGATTTTTTTATTAAAAACGATCTTTATTAGAAACGATCTTTATTGCAACAAATCTTTTTTGGAAACGATTTTTTATAAAAAAACGATCTTTATTATAAACGATCTTTGTCGCAACCGATCTTTACTGCAACTGATCTTTATTAGAAACGATCCATATTACAACCGATCTTTGTTACAACCGATATTTATTGCAACCGATCTTCATTACAACCGGTATTTATTACAACCGATATCTATTGCAACCGATCTTCATTACAACCGATCTTCATTACAACCGATCTTCATTACAACCGATCTTCATTACAACCGATCTTTATTAGAAACGATTTTTTAAATTAAAAACGATCTTTATTATAAACGATCTCTATTGCAACCGATCTTTTTTGAAACGATTTTTTATTAAAAACGATCTTTATTACAACCGATCTTTTTTGAAACGATTTTTTATTAAAAACGATCTTTATTAGAAACGATCTTTATTGCAACAAATCTTTTTTGGAAACGATTTTTTTATAAAAAACGATCTTTATTATAAACGATCTTTGTCGCAACCGATCTTTACTGCAACTGATCTTTATTAGAAACGATCCATATTACAACCGATCTTTGTTACAACCGATATTTATTGCAACCGATCTTCATTACAACCGGTATTTATTACAACCGATATCTATTGCAACCGATCTTCATTACAACCGATCTTCATTACAACCGATCTTCATTACAACCGATCTTCATTACAACCGATCTTCATTACAACCGATCTTTATTAGAAACGATTTTTTAAATTAAAAACGATCTTTATTATAAACGATCTCTATTGCAACCGATCTTTTTTGAAACGATTTTTTATTAAAAACGATCTTTATTACAACCGATCTTTTTTGAAACGATTTTTTATTAAAAACGATCTTTATTAGAAACGATCTTTATTGCAACAAATCTTTTTTGGAAACGATTTTTTATAAAAAAACGATCTTTATTATAAACGATCTTTGTCGCAACCGATCTTTACTGCAACTGATCTTTATTAGAAACGATCCATATTACAACCGATCTTTGTTACAACCGATATTTATTGCAACCGATCTTCATTACAACCGGTATTTATTACAACCGATATCTATTGCAACCGATCTTCATTACAACCGATCTTCATTACAACCGATCTTCATTACAACCGATCTTCATTACAACCGATCTTTATTAGAAACGATTTTTTAAATTAAAAACGATCTTTATTATAAACGATCTCTATTGCAACCGATCTTTTTTGAAACGATTTTTTATTAAAAACGATCTTTATTACAACCGATCTTTTTTGAAACGATTTTTTATTAAAAACGATCTTTATTAGAAACGATCTTTATTGCAACAAATCTTTTTTGGAAACGATTTTTTTATAAAAAACGATCTTTATTATAAACGATCTTTGTCGCAACCGATCTTTACTGCAACTGATCTTTATTAGAAACGATCCATATTACAACCGATCTTTGTTACAACCGATATTTATTGCAACCGATCTTCATTACAACCGGTATTTATTACAACCGATATCTATTGCAACCGATCTTCATTACAACCGATCTTCATTACAACCGATCTTCATTACAACCGATCTTCGTTACAACCGATCTTCATTACAACCGATATTTATTAGAACCGATCGGACGCAGGACGCACGGATCGTGCTGCGCGGTACGCACTGCGCATGTTCACCGATCTCTCTATCATCGTGCATCGGTCAATCGATCGATCATCGAACAATGCAAAACGGAACTTCACTTTGATACGCTCAACATTATGATCGGTTCGTTCGAGAGACGGAAATCGGAGACACGCGACGACGATGCGGAAGTCGAATCACCACGTTCCGATACTCGAGTTTACGGATTATCGCATCGAGCGCTATCGGCTGCGAGTCACTCTCGCGCCGATAACTTCCCCGATTAATTAATCCTCTATCTCGATTTTTTAATCGTTTTTTTTTTTCTTTTTTCGTTACATTATTATTTTTTTTTTTTTTTTTTTTTAACCCGAGTTGCAACACAAATGATATCGAATCTGTGCGGATCTCGATTGCGATGCAGTCCTACCGATACACGCTAAACCCACACAGTCACGCTCGTCGTTCACGCTTGCCCGACCCACCGACCGATTACACAATCGCGCTAATTCACAAGCGTGACGTCTAGCACGTACTCGCGAACCGCGCCGAGCGTGTATTGTGTTGTTATTACGCGCGGCCTTCTCGTTTCGACTCTACCCGAGAATTTCACATTATCATAATCGTTATACGTGTTCCACGATCCGTAGTATGCAGATGTCGTATACTCCGTGCCCGTACGCCACGGAATAACGATTTCACGAAACTCGGAATTCGAGTTAATCGCCGAGATCCTCGGCAAACTCCGGCTCTCGATCGCGGCAACGCGAGAGTCCTCGATGGCGTCTCTGTCGAACGACTAAGAGTCAGGCTTTTATCACGAAAGCTCGCGTGTCCGCTTTGCGGCACTCCAAAGAAATGGCGTCACACGATTTTTATGCTTCGGGAACCGAAAATCACAAGTGTTTTAAAGCCACGAATAACGTGTTTCATTTTTATAAATTTCTCGCATCGAACTTAACCTAAATTCGTGACTCTAGATTTCTCATATTTCCGAAAAAAAAAAAAAAAAAAAAAAAAAATTATTTCTCTTATTTCGCAATGTGCATTTTTCGTTTGAAGATTTTCTTTTATCCGCCTTTCGTTCATTCACGGAAAGGTTCAGCGGCCATTTTACTTTTCCTCATGCTAATGAAAAAATTTCCAGACGTCATCAGGTTTCCCTGTGTTTTTTTTTAGCCCGGCAACGCGCGCGGGTACGACGCGGCTAGCTCCGTCCCTGAGCGCATAATACGAGCATGAATGAAGTATCGCGTCTGGTTTACGGGAATGGCCGCGCGGCCCCGATGGGTCGACTGCGCGGGCCGGGGAGGGGGGGAGAGCGTTTCGCAAGTCGCGCACGCATGCGCGCCAGTCCCGAGGCCCGTCGTCTCGCGTTCGGCAATCGCGGCAGCGACGTCGAGATCCGGACATTCCGCCGGCTCGCCAGCGTGATGCCGAACCAACAGCTCCGCTCGCACGAGCCGTCGGACAATGTCCGAGGATACCGACTGAGATTCATCCCGTGTCGCCTTTCGCGGACCAGCGCGAGAACCGAGAAACGTGAATCAACGCCTTGGGCATCGAAAGAATAAAAAAAAAAAAACATTGCTCGGAGGTCTCGTGGAGACTCGTGCTCTTTATCCGCCCGTCGTGTGGGTGTGTGCACGGTGGATCGCCTGCAGAAGAGCGCTTACAAGGGACCGGAGTGCGAAGCGGATTCGCGGAAGGTCGCGGCGGCGAGAGGAGTGGGGGGAGGGAGGGGGGGGGGGGGGGGGGGGGGGGGAAGCACAGCGACATCCGCGCAGGCCGCTGGCGTAGTAGTGCAAACTACGAGGACTCTGCCACACGCTATCTCCAAAGACTTTGAACACGATTCCCCAAGAAAAATAACCCTCGTACTATATTTCGTTAATTTCGACTATTGAGTTTTCGAATTTCATTGATATTCATCCTACGTATTCTTTGATTCTATTGGGGTGGTTCAGAGTTGCGAGAAATATCGAAACGCTCGCGAGTCTCGTTTGAAAGAGAGAGAGAGAGCGAGCCGGCGAGCGTTCGAGAGTCCGAGCGAGAGGAAGAAAAGCGAGAAAGCGAGAGAACGAGGCGCCGGGAGTCATTGGCACCGAGCGAGAAGAAGTTTTTCTTGGCGTGGGGCGCGCGCGCAGCGATCATTGGCACTGGCGACGTGGGCGCCGTGGCTCTCGCTCACGGCCCTGCGGCCCGGCTCGCCGACGGGCTCCGCAGCGGCGCAGCACCGTCGAACATGGCCGCCGAGGCCAGCTGAACACATCTCTCGCACTCACCAGTTCCGCTCTTTCTCTCGTATTAACAATCGGCTTCGTGTCTCTTCGGCTCCGTCGCCCGTACCCGCTTGTGCCGGCACGCGGAATCATTCCCGGCTCGCTGTTACGGATCTTAATCTTAATCCCGCTTGCACGTTACCTCTTGCGAGTGTGCGGTGACTACCGCGGACCGTCGGTTCGGGCGCTCGCGTCGAAGCGAAAAACATACAGAGCACGATTCTCTCGTCTCCGTTCGGCGAGACTCGGGCGAGCGCGGAGAGACGAGCTCGCGTGCTTAGGCGAGACCACGTGACCCGAGAGACAGGCAGTAAGCACGGAGAAAAGCCGAGCGTGAAAGATAAACAAAATTTAAAAAAAAAACAAAAAAAAGGTTAACGCGTTTCCCCACCGCATTCGTCGAGAGCTTCGTGAAACGAGCCTCGATCGATGAGAGAAAGAATCGGAGAGTGAGGAAGCGGAGAACAGGTGCCGGAAGTAAAAAGATGGCCGTTGGTAACTGCGCCGCTCCGCGAGAATAGGTCACGTGGTAGGCCTCGATTCGGATACGCCGAAAGGTGATTTTTTCATTCTATCGCGCTATAGAACCGCGTCTGAGGAGCCGAGGATGCTCCTCGCCGTTCGCCAACGGAGTTTGCTCCGCGACGATCTTTTCCCGATCCTCGCGTCTCTCGTCCCGATCGTCGACGACTCGCATTCGTTCTCTCGGGGCGGTAGTAAAGCGCGGAATAAAAACAGGATCGGCGACGGAGTTTTTCGGTTCGCGATAGCCGTCTCGGCCAGTGTGCGCCGAGCGGCAGTCGCGTGACGACGCGAATCATCGTGACGGGGAGGCTCGAGAGTTCTCTGTCGGGGCGCGCGAGCGAGGAAGAGACTGTTGGTAAGAGAGAAGCGGATTGGCAGGAGGGAGCGGAGGGAGGGGGGAGGAACGAGGACGGAGCGCCGAGGCTATTTCTGTGGTCGTAGGGGCCGCCGGTATAAAATAAGCAGTGAATGAAGGAGCCTGTTTACTGGCGGCCGGCCTACGCGATCCAGCCAGCAGCAACGGCGGCGACGAGAAGCGAGAAGGTAGCCCGAGTCGAGTCTCGAGTCGGGGCTCGGCGGCGCGAGAGCGAAAGCGATAGAACGATGCGCGGATAGACAGATAGAACGAGAGAAAGGAGAGCGTCGTACGGAGCATATATACGGCGAGGAGAAGGGGGAGCGAGCGAGAATACACGGAGTGGGGGGGGGAGTCGTGTGTGCGTGTCCGCGTGTGCGCCGCTCGAGTGCGACCGGAGCGGGGCGAACGGGGTTGGTGGGGGGCGGCGGTGAGGAAAGGGGAGGGGATGGTCGTTGCTGGCGCATAGTGAAGGAGCCAGTGTGCGAGGAGCGCCCGCACGGTGTTGATCACCGACATATAGCGTGCTCTCGCGTTCTTTCGTTGTTTTTTATTTTTTTTTTCTCTCCTTCGATCGTTCAATTGATTCACGGGTAAATATTCGTACCCAGAGACGAATACACACGAGAGTGCCCGAACGTCTAGTGTCGACGAGGTTCGCGCGGCGTTTTTTTCAAACGTTTTTGTTGTTTCATTGAATCAGTGACTCTGAGCGAGCGTTCGCAGTACGAATCGGCGAACGAGGAACGCGCTCGGGCTAAACACGAAACGGCCCGCCGAAGTTTCAAGTCCAGCGGCGTTTTTGTTTGTTTCAAATCTCCGCTGCGTTTTACAAACGCGTACAGTACCGATAGGTATCGTGCGAATGAAAGGTGAATGGTGGCTCGTTACGAGATAAAAAAAAAAACAGATATATATATATATATATATATATATATACACCCGTATAATAAAAGAAGCGAAACACAGACTCGTTTCGCACGCGCTCCGAGAGAAATATCGTGCTCTCTTGTGGCCCGACTATGGGGAGTCCGTGAAGGAGGGATATTTCATTTGTTTTTTAAGGAGAGGGAACAACAGAGAGGAGCGACGACGTGGAGAGGCCACGCGAGCTCGATGCTGCTGCTGCTGCTGGTGCTCCTGGCTGGTTCCCCGGTGCGCTGCCGTTGCGCTCTACGGTCGTTGCGTGTCCCGCTGGTAAAAGGTGAAGCGGCCGAGTGAGAGTGACTGAATTCGGACGGGTCGCGCGTCCGGCCGTTATCGAACGACAGTAGCGGCGGCGGCGGCGTCGTCGTCGTTACACAAAGTTTCATCGAGTGCACGTACAGCACGGCCGTCCACGAATAATTCCTCGACAATCACCAATAAATGTACAAATAAAGATAAATAAAAAAAAAATCTTCGAAGCGTTGTGTGTGTGTGTGTTTTTTTTTTTCTTTTTTTTTTCAAGTTCTCCGGCGAGAGGTTAAGCGGCGGGGGTTTCGATCGCGAGTCGGCGCTGCGACGAATGTCGCGTCGACGCGTCGGTACGAACGGTCGAGGCGGTTAGCGGAGCTTCGGTCGCCGCCGTCGGTCCGAGCGGTGGCGCTGCGAACGTCGCGCCATCAATAATAAACCGCGGTGGAAACGGATAGAAACAAAAAGTGCGCGGATTATTCGACGGTGGAATATATCGGGAGGGGTTGTTTTTTTTTTTTTTTTTTTTTTAACACGACGCACGGTGGGACGCGGACATTGTGTGCAGCAGGTGGATTAAAAGTGTGGAAGTGTGGATACCTTGGACTGCCTCTCGCCCCCGGCGCTGCCACCGCGGCGCCCGCCTTGGCCTCCCAACAACTTGAGTCCAACGACGTTGAGGAGTCTCGGTGCGGTTGCCGGTAGCACGACATCGAATAATCCAACGTCGAACACACCGCGCTCGACGGCGAACGCAGCTACGTTGTCGGCCACGAGGCAAAACCGTCACATCGCCCATCCGGCCAGACAGACGCAAGCGCAGAGGTCGCCACCGTCGCCGATACTAGCGCCACCACACTACCCTGCGCCACCGAGGCCCCCAAGTCGAAACGGTAAGAATTATTTTTATTCTTTTTTTATTTTTTTTTATTTTATTTTTTTTTTCTCGCATCGTTAACGTGAATTTTTTTGTTTTTCGTTGCGTTCGTTCATTCAGGGAGTTTAGATGCGAATTATTCTCGATAACGACAGAGTGGATAAATTATTTTTTATGAAAAATTCCATAGTAATTTCACGAATATATGTGAACGACTGTTCGAGGTTAATGGTAACGAGGACGGTTGAGATATCGATCCGGAAGTATTGTACGTTACGATTCATCCGCGTCTGCTTTCGTTGACGTTGAGACAATAGAACGAAAAAATTGATTAACGCGCCTCGGGTTGTCACGAAAGAGAAAAAATTAATAAAAATATTAAAATAAAATTAATAAAAATATTTAAAAAATTAATTTATTTTCTCCCAATAAATTGGGAGAAAATAAATGTAAGCGCGCATATAATAAAAAATATTTATCAGCGACACGCTTCGTGGTTTCTCGTACCGAGAATCGACGACTCGAATCCTCAACATATATATATATATATATATATATATATATATTGCTGGATGAGTTTGTGTCTGTCCTAGAGGTGGGGCTAAAATTTTGAAAGGATTTTTCCTCGAAACGGTTTTCTCGTTTCACGGAATCGTTTCGGAGAATAATGGATTAAATATCTTTCTCTCCGTTACTCGCACTTATATATTCATAGTTTTCCCTTGAGAGGAAGTAAAACGGCCGTTGATGCTGGAGAGATAGTTGGAATTAAAAAAAAAAAAATTCAAGGGTTTTTTTTTTTTAATGAATTTGAGCCAAACGCGAAATAATCGTGCGCAACGCTTTTAATTTTCTTATTCCCGAGGAAAATAATAATCGTTGATAAGAATTTATTAATTTGTTTTTTAATGGCGGGTTAAACTATTTTTTTTGAATTTCTGGCGACTCGAACGGGCGATTTTTTTGGATCGAATCCGAAACAATGTAAAATTGAAAGAAAGACGTCATCCGACGGTCGAATATTTCACCGACGAGGTGTAAAGAAATTCGGAAAATCGAATTTCGCAATTTGACGTGAAATAAAAATTTATCAACAAAATGAAAAATAACATTGAATTCGGGCCAGCAGTAGCGCGTCGAGCGACGGAACAAAGTAATCGACCGACTCGGCAACACAAAAAAAAAAAGCCCCGAATAAACAGCGAAACAACCCAACCGCCACGTGAAAAATAAAAACCCACCTAAACCACAAAGAAACAGACACGAGTCCCATTATTTCACCATTACTAATTTATACTCTTATCGCAAAAAAAAAAAGCCCCACATAAACAGCGAAACAACCCACCCGCCACATAAAAAATAAAAACCCACCTAAACCACAAGAAACAGACACGAGTTCCATTATTTTACCATTACTAATTTATACTCTTATCGCAAAAAATAAAAACTCACCTAAACCACAAAGAAACAGACACGAGTCCCATTATTTCACCATTATTAATTTATACTCTTATCGCAAAAAATAAAAACTCACCTAAACCACAAAGAAACAGACACGAGTCCCATTATTTTACCATTACTAATTTATACTCTTTTTCGCAAAAAAAAAAAACCCACCTAAACCACAAAGAGACAGACACGAGTCCCACTGTTTTACCATTATTAATTTATAGTCTTATCGCAAAAAATAAAAACCCACCTAAACCACAAAGAAACAGACACGAGTCCCATTATTTTACCATTACTAATTTATACTCTCATCGCAAAAAAAAAAAGCCCCAAATAAACAGCGAAACAACCCACCCGCCATATAAAAAATAAAAACCCACCTAAACCACAAAGAAACAGACACGAGTCCCATTATTTTACCATTACTAATTTATACTCTTATCGCAAAAAATAAAAACTCACCTAAACCACAAAGAAACAGACACGAGTCCCATTATTTTACCATTATTAATTTATACTCTTATCGCAAAAAATAAAAACTCACCTAAACCACAAAGAAACAGACACGAGTCCCATTATTTTACCATTACTAATTTATACTCTTATCGCAAAAAATAAAAACTCACCTAAACCACAAAGAAACAGACACGAGTCCCATTATTTTACCATTATTAATTTATACTCTTATCGCAAAAAATAAAAACTCACCTAAACCACAAAGAAACAGACACGAGTCCCATTATTTCACCATTATTAATTTATACTCTTATCGCAAAAAAAAAAAACCCACCTAAACCACAAAGAAACAGACACGAGTTCCATTATTTTACCATTACTAATTTATACTCTTATCGCAAAAAATAAAAACTCACCTAAACCACAAAGAAACAGACACGAGTCCCATTATTTCACCATTATTAATTTATACTCTTATCGCAAAAAATAAAAACTCACCTAAACCACAAAGAAACAGACACGAGTCCCATTATTTTACCATTACTAATTTATACTCTTTTTCGCAAAAAAAAAAAAACCCACCTAAACCACAAAGAGACAGACACGAGTCCCACTGTTTTACCATTATTAATTTATAGTCTTATCGCAAAAAATAAAAACCCACCTAAACCACAAAGAAACAGACACGAGTCCCATTATTTTACCATTACTAATTTATACTCTTATCGCAAAAAAAAAAAGCCCCAAATAAACAGCGAAACAACCCACCCGCCATGTAAAAAATAAAAACCCACCTAAACCACAAAGAAACAGACACGAGTCCCATTATTTTACCATTACTAATTTATACTCTTATCGCAAAAAATAAAAACTCACCTAAACCACAAAGAAACAGACACGAGTCCCATTATTTCACCATTACTAATTTATACTCTTATCGCAAAAAAAAAAAACCCACCTAAACCACAAAGAAACAGACACGAGTCCCATTATTTTACCATTACTAATTTATACTCTTTTTCGCAAAAAAAAAAAAACCCACCTAAACCACAAAGAGACAGACACGAGTCCCACTGTTTTACCATTATTAATTTATAGTCTTATCGCAAAAAATAAAAACCCACCTAAACCACAAAGAAACAGACACGAGTCCCATTATTTTACCATTACTAATTTATACTCTTATCGCAAAAAAAAAAAGCCCCAAATAAACAGCGAAACAACCCACCCGCCATGTAAAAAATAAAAACCCACCTAAACCACAAAGAAACAGACACGAGTCCCATTATTTTACCATTATTAATTTATACTCTTATCGCAAAAAAAAAAAAAAAAAAACACCCATCTCGCTCACCCGTACCGAGCATCATCGACCCACACACACACACAGACGCGAGACGCGCAAAAATCCCTCCATACTTGATACACGTGGCTCTACATCTCCACCATAGTAAACTGCTATCTCGTCCAAAGATCTCCTCCGAGAGACCAGCAGAGATCCTCTATCTAATCTGTGGCTCATAATTTGCATTCGGTCCATCGTCGATTCGTCTTTATCTCTCTCTCTCTCTCTCTCTATCTCTTTGTCTCTACGTCGCATCGCGCAGATATCCGTTGGAATCTTCTCGGCGCGCCTCGGCTCGCAGGGAGGGGGAAGAAACGCTCGGCTCTTTCTCCACGAATCGGCACGGTTCCTCCTAAAGCTATTACTATAGTAGAATCGTAGTATAGCGGAGTATCGCCTGACGCTTCGCCGAAGCCGGCGGTGGGGATGGAAAAAGAAATGGCCGAAGCTCCCTCGCTCGACGCTTCTACCGCGCGGCTCTCTCACAGTAGTACGTTAAATAAATCGTTCTCGTTTACTCTCAACGATACGCCGCTCGCTCCGGCTCACTCGAGTCGCTTCCTTCTCTCTCTCTCTCTCTCTCTCTCTCTCTCTCTCTCTCTCTCTCTCTCTCTCTCTCTCTCTCTCTCTCTCTCTCTCTCTCTCTCTCTCTCTCTCTCTCTCTCTCTGTCTGTCTCTCTGTCTCTCTGTCTCTCTCTCTCTCTCTCGCGCCGCATCGAAGTTTCCCGTCCACGCTGGAGACTCGCTCCGGGGCAAAACTCCGGCCTCGCCGCTGTGCGACGGACGCTCTCCGTTTACTCGACTCCCGTCTCTAACCGTTAGACTCGTCTATAAGTCGGCTATCCACACGCGCCAACCGACTCGAAAATAGTCGGCGCGGCGTTCGAATTAATTCTCGTCCCAAGTTCGATGGGTGGTTTGTGGGGCAACGATTCGGGGACTGTGCGACGCGAACCGACGGCAACCGCTCCGCGGTTCGACGATGAATGAAACGCCGATAGAAAGCGCTACGGCGCTTCAAAGTCGACGCGAACGATCTCACGTTCTTTCGCTCGTTCACTCTGCTTTCCGTGGGTGCTTGCAATTTTTTTTTTTTTTTTAATTTCTATTTTTTTTTTTTTTTTTCTTTTTTTGCCTTAGCTTGTTGATGTGTGTATGTGTGTGGATAATGGGTGTCGGGAACCGAGCGGAGAATGTGGCGCTTAGGAAAAAAGGTTTCGGACGCCTCTCAGAACGATCCGTGCGACTCGATATCGATAAGGGCGTAAGTCGCCGAGCGGCAATTAAGGTCAAACTGGCGTCCGAAAATTCGCGTATCAGAATCATAAGTAATCGAGTTTGTCCCTCGATTCATCAAAAAATCGTTGACGACACTACTTTACATTATGAATATATATATATATAGAAACAATATACAATATACAATATAAATTCCATGAATACAAATATCTGTATATATTTCTACGAAGAACGCTATTTTATATTTATATCATATATATATATATATATATATATATATATATTTAAAAAAAATAATATATATATATATATAATAGTGTTCTCCATGGCAATGTGTGCGCTTCTCAATCTATTCCGCATGGCCAGACGGAACGATGTTCCTCGGAGGAATTTTAGTTAGCCGCGTGTAGGCAACCAGGTAGGTCGTTGCCGCACACCCACACACACACACACACGCGCACACAGAGACATTTATAAATTTCGAGCTCA
>OZ021684.1:16051972-16071977 GCA_963978505.1 Listrodromus nycthemerus
CCCCCCCCCCCCCCCCGCCCCCCCTCGCGCCACCACGGTAGCGCTTCGGTCTCGCGTCAGCGGACGAGCGTATCGCTTAGTTTGTTTATTCCCCCCCCCGCCCCTCGTTACTCACACATCAACGACCTATCTCCATTGGTACGGAAAAGAGAACGAGAGCGATCCGCATTAATCGATATGTGTCGTCGCGTCACGTCCGGCCAGAGCCGGCCCGCCGCTCTGTGTCCGTTACACATCGGTATTATATCTTAACGTTCGACGGGAACCGCCTACTTCGACTCTCGTCGCCTCGTCGAGAGAACCGTTTTTTTTTTTTTTTTTTTTTTTTGAGGGTTTTTATATTATGTATTATTTTTTTTTTGTTTTTTTTTTTTTTTTTTTGGGAGAGGGAATTTTTTCGATGTTTCGATTTTTTAGTTTTGCGGAAGATGGTGAGGGATTTTTTTTTGTGTTTTTTTTTTTTTTTTTTTTTTTTAGAAGGAGTTTTGGTAATGGGGTTTTTTTTTGGGATTCGCGGGAATATTTTTTGTTTTTTTACTGGAAGGAGGGATGGGAATGTTATTTGTACATGTGCGATTGGTGGATTGTAGATTGATGTGCGGGACGGACAATTCTCGTCAATGACATTTATCTCCGAATGATATTGGACGTGGACAAATAATCGGCGAAATATTTTTTCATCGTCGACAACGACGATAACGATGGGAGATGCGATCTGGTGTTGTAAAAAAAATAAAAAATAAAACAAAAAAAAATAATCGCAGATTTCCATGGACTAAAAGTCGAAATTTGCTCGCGTCACTCGGATTCATTGAAAATTAATGTACTTTTTAATTTTAAAAAAAAAAAAAAAAAAAAAAAAATGACAAATATTTCACTCGAAATTAACGGAAAAAAATGTCCGTCGAAAATAATCGTAAATTTCACCGTGAAAAATTACCGTCGTGCGCACGATATTTCACGAATAATATATACGTTTGTTTTCGGCCGTTGGAGGTTGGTGCGCACGCGCGTCAGCGTCGCCAGATACGACAAACGCAGCCGAGGCGCGCGCGCGCGCGCACGGCCGAAGCCGTTTCTCAACTTATCGCTCCTAGGCTGCGACACGAGAAAACGATATCGCGAGCGACGGGAAACTATCGCGAGACGAAGAAGAGAGACAGCGCTCACGATATTTATTTTAATAATAACAATGATAATAATAATAATAATAATGATAATGACAAAACAAAAATTGAGCTCCCGGAAGATTCGACACCGAGCGAACGCTCGTCCGGCCGCGTCCACTGTTTATTTATTTTGCGCATCTCCGGTTCCTCGTATCGGATCGCCGATAGGTGAGCCACTCCGGCGCGTACCCTCGCGTACCACACGGCTCGACTTGTGCGTTCTCAATTGTCACGCGTTCGAGGAATTTGTCGCTCGAGTTTGGCCGACTTGTTTTTTTTTTTTTTTTTTTTTTTTTTTTTTTTTTTTTCCTGTTCCCTCAAATCGCAGACGTTTGTGACTTTTTTTAGATGAAAAAAAAAAATGAAAATCGTTGAAAAATGACGAATGTCGAAATATAAATTACTAATAGTATTTTTTTTAAATGTACAAGTATATACATTTTTTTATTGTATAAATTGATAGAAAAAAAAATATTACCGAAAAAATTAAATAATATTCAATCGATATATTAAATTTCGATTCTGAATAGAGTAATTTTTATCATTTGTCTTTGAACTGCGCGGCATACAAAAAAAATCCCTCCGAAAACAAATAATCCAAATTGCGACCTTTGCGAAAACAAATTTTCGCACGAATTTCGCTGAAAATATTCGCATCCTCGACATCCGACATTTGAAAATATAAATTACTAATAGCATTTGAAAAAAAAATAATACACATACATTTTTTTATTGTATGCAATGATAAAAAAATATTACCAAAAAAAAATAGAATAATATTCAAATCGATATATTAAATTTCCACACCAAAAAAAAAATGCAAAAAAAAAAAAATCCCTCCGAAAACAAATAATCCAAAACGCGACCTTTTCGAAAACAAATTTTCGCACGAATTTCGCCAAAAATATTTCCATCCTCGTCGTCCGACATTTGAATCTTGGAAAAAAAAAAAAAAAAAAAAAAAAAAAAAAATCATTTTTTTCCAATCGCAAATTTCGAGTTGGCCGCGCGTCGAATTGCGAATTAATTTTAACGTTTTCTCATCGCTCCGGTGTCGGGGCGAAGCCTCGCGGGCTTCGCGCGCGCTTCGCAACGCCCAGCGAGCGAGGAAAATGTTTAAAATATATTTTTTCGACGCGTTCGCGTCGCTCGCCGCCGTGCCAAGTGCGCCGCGGGTGGATTTTACAGTGCGCATGCGCGCCGGCTACTGCGCATGCGCGCCAACCGTTTTCCCCTCGAATTTCCACACGACGCGCAATCGCGCAAAATTGCACGCCGGTGCACGGGACTCGAATGCACCGACGGCGCGTCTCGTCGAAGCTGTTCGTCGAGTCGAATCGGGCCGAGGATTAAAATTACGCGTGGGTGGACGCGACGGACGGGTGGGTGGATGGACGTGGAGCGAAGACCCGACCATATGGCGTCCACATTCCATCCGCCGAGAGATCTCGTGAGCGAGCGAGCGAGCCAGAAAATCGCGACGACACTCGGACACGCGACGGAAACAGTCGGAAAAATAATTCCGGAAAAAATAAAAAACAAAAAAAAATATATAGCTGAAAAAAATAAGGAGGGGGAGAGAGATTTTTTGTTTTTTTTTTTTTTTTTTTTTGAGAAAGAAAATTGATGGAGATGAAATAGATGGGTGGAACTTGGAACGAGTAGAATGATCAGTGGGAAGGAAAAATAATCCCGAAAAAAATAAAAACAAAAAAAAATAGCTGGAAAAAATACGGAGAGGGAGAGAGATTTTTTTTTTTTTTTAGAAAGAAAATTGATCGAAATGAAATAGATGGGTGGAACTTGGAACGAGTAGGATGATCAGTGGGAAGGAAAAATAATCCCGAAAAAAATAAAAACAAAAAAAAATAGCTGGAAAAAATACGGAGAGGGAGAGAGATTTTTTTTTTTTTTTAGAAAGAAAATTGATCGAAATGAAATAGATGGGTGGAACTTGGAACGAGTAGAATGATCAGTGGGAAGGAAAAATAATCCCGAAAAAAATAAAAACAAAAAAAAATAGCTGGAAAAAATACGGAGAGGGAGAGAGATTTTTTTTTTTTTTAGAAAGAAAATTGATCGAAATGAAATAGATGGGTGGAACTTGGAACGAGTAGGATGATCAGTGGGAAGGAAAAATAATCCCGGAAAAAATAAAAACAAAAAAAAATAGTTGGAAAAAATTAGGAGGGGGAGAGAGATTTTTTTTTTTTTTTTTGAGAAAGAAAATTGATCGAAATGAAATAGATGGGTGGAACTTGGAACGAGTAGGATGATCAGTGGGAAGGAAAAATAATCCCGGAAAAAATAAAAACAAAAAAAAATAACTGGAAAAAATTAGGAGGGTGAGAAATGTTTTTGTTTTTTTCTTTTTAGAAAGAAAATTGATCGAAATGATATAGATGGGTGGAACTTGGAACGAGTAGCATGATCAGTGGGAAGGAAAAATAATCCCGGAAAAAATAAAAACAAAAAAAAATAGTTGGAAAAAATTAGGAGGGGGAGAGAGATTTTTATTTTTTTTTTGAGAAAAAAAATTGATCGAAATGAAATAGATGTCACTTGGTTTCGAGAATTTATTGTGTTTGAAAGCAAAGTCGCAGTGAGCGAGAAGTTAGCGACGAGAATCGATTCACCGTCGCATCGTCGCGACTTCCGGGCTCCACCGGCGTCGAGCTCTCCGTTAAACAGGAGAGCGATGGGAATTTCAACGGTGGATAAATCTCTCCGACGCACTGCGTATAAACAATTATTTTTTTTTTTTAAATTCCAATTCGATAGATAGAGAAAAATATATTTTCCATAAAAAAAAAAATCAATTTCAATTAAACATAGAATAAAATATCTTTGTCACAAAATGAATAAATTTTAACTGAAGAAGTCTAATATCAAATATTTTTATTAAAAAATCGCGGAATTTAAATTATCACGTAATATCAAATATTTTGATCACAAAATCGAGGAATTTTAATCGAAATTTTAAATTAAATATTTATTATTTAAAAAAAAAAAAAGTAAAATTTCGTTGGAAATTGGAAAAAAAAAAAAAAAAAAAAAAAAATTGTATCGACGAGATCGTTCAGAGCGGCGACTCGGCCGACGAAAGCGAGAGTAACGACTCGTCGCAGTAACAACTTCGTTCTCGCATGTGGCCAACTCGAGCAGGGAGATCCGCGTTTAGCCAGCCGGTCGAGTCGGGCTCGGCGAGCGCCGAGGTCGTAAACACGTGATGTCACACGCGGCGTTCATTGATAAGACATAGAGAAGCGTCGGACGAGCGCCAGCGAGCGTTCGGTTCCTCACTCTGTGTCGACGCTGCTGTGCGCGCGTTTCACTATTTTTCTTCCCCCCCTAAAAAAAAAAAAAAAAAAAAAAAAAAAATATTGGATACAAATTTTTTTTATAACAATATTTTTTTCACACATGGATTATATTGTCGTGCGTCGACAATACAATATTATCGTTATTATTATTTCAACCGTGGATATTCAGAGATTAACATTTTTTTTTTTTTTTCTGGGTAAAAAAATAATTAATTTTGTATCCGCGTGTCCTTTTTTTTAACTCGGACAAACAAATACCGTTGATATATTTGAATTTTTTTTTTTTTTTTTTTTTTTTTTTTTCCAATAAAATTGATATTTATGAAATAATGATACGTTATTGTTGTTTTCTTGAGTTTCGATCTTTCTTTTTTTTCCGTTCACTTTTTTTCGTTTTCAATATAATATCACCATTATTAACATTATTTCAACCGTAGATATTTAAACATTTACACGAAAAATTTTTTTTTCTCTTGGTAACAAAATTATTAATTTCGTACTCGGCCGTCTTGCGAATTGCACAGTTCCTTTTTTTGCCCACATAAAAAAAAATACCATTGACATATTCGAATTTATTTATTTTTTTATTCTCCCAATAAAAATCCTATTTATGAAATAATCACACATCATTATTTTCTCAATTTTTAATCTATATTTTTTTTTTTTTCGTTACTCTCACCATTAATCATTGTTATTATTTTGTTGAATATCGATATCGAAGATTCGGATTTTTTCGACGAGAAGAAATTTCGTGTTATTCTGTGTAAAAAAAAAAAATTACGCGGTAAGAACGATCGGGAAATATAATCGGGTCCGGAGAACGATCCGTGTTGATATATATATATATATATACAGGGTGTCTCAGAAGTCGTAGAAGAAACTGTTAGGGTTGATAGAGAAAAAAATTCTGAATCGAAAGTTCCTGAGTCAAAAATTTTTTTGGGCCATAGAAAATTAGTTATTAATTAAAAACGGTAGCCAATCAGGAGCGCGCTACAAGAGAAAAAGGAATGAGCGAGGGAAGTAGCGGAGACGCGAGAGTGAGAGCGGTCTTGTAGCGCGCTCCTGATTGGCTACCGTTTTTAATTAATAACTAATTTTCTATGGCCCAAACAAATTTTTGACTCAGGAACTTTCGATTCAGAATTTTTTTCTCTATCGACCCTAACAGTTTCTTCTACGACTTCTGAGACACCCTGTATATATATATATATATATATTTAAAAAAAAAAAAAAAAAAAAAAAGTGCGACGAGAAGCACTTCACGCGGTCGAGTCTCGAGGGTATTCGGTGTTGCGTGACCGAGCGCACAAAACAAATCCGAGCGGCCATCGAGCCGACCAGAAGCGAGGCAGCTCGGCCATCTCGAGAGAGACCTTTTCTCCTTCCCTCGCTCCGGGATCTCTCCAAGCTTCCTGCTTCCCTACGACGCTCGTGTTGCACGGAGCGTGCAACAGTATCTCCCCGAAGCTCGAGCGTTTCCGGCCCGGCCGTCGAAGATACCCTGGGAAATAATTCGACGGAGTCGCGTCCGGCCGGGTCTTTTTTTCATCCGTCGGGCCGAAACAATATTTCCGGCTCGGACGAGGCCGGCTAAAATTTCTATATTTTATATATTATATATATATTTATATATTTATATGTTATAAATTTTTTTTTATAATTATTAATATATATAATATTTATATATATGATATGTAATGTATAATAAAATAATAAAAATCTGTAAAATTAAATTCCATTCGCCTTTGTAAGTCTGGGATGAAACTCTACTTCAAAGTTAATGGACTTTTTTTAATTTTTTTTTATTGGTAACGCTAAAATAGACGGTTGTTTAAAGTTGATAATTTTTTTTTTTTAGTTGTAATTATTCAAGTGGAGAGGTGAAAGTGAAGAACGATGGAGTGAATGGAACTTGGTAATTTGCTAGCGAGCTCTTCGTATTTTAACAGCGATGAAAACTGCTCGTGTCGTTCGACGCGCATGCGCCGCTTTTGTCCGCCATCTTGTCGAACGAACCGTCCACGAAAAAAGTCCTCGACTCCCGACAAACAGCTCGATGGATATCGAGAACTTCGCGTAAACCTCTCGTCTCGCAAACGCACGGTGATTTTTCTCGTTGAAGCTTTTGGGGGACCCTCCGTCACAAAATTGTACGGCCCTGGAACGGTTTCGGTCGTCGAATATTCAGCGCTCAGCGCAAGCTTCCTCCTTGCACGCATCAATAAAAAAAAAATCGCCATCTTCCCCTCCCCCAAAATATTCCGAATAAAATTCTCTAAATTCGTTGCCTCTTCAAAACGTCCCGTCACAAAAACCCACGGCCCTGGACCCTCCTCATAATCCAACATTTTAGCACCCAGCGCCATTTTCCTCCTTGCACGCATCACTCTTAAAAAAAAAATCGCCATCTTCCCTTCCCCCAAAATATTCCAAATTAAATTCCCAAAAATTTCTTTCCTCTCCGAGACGTCCCGTCACAGAAACCTACGGCCCTGGGCCCTCCTAGTAATCCAAGATTTTAGCGCGCAACGCCAGTTTCCTACGCGTCCGTCTCATCTCTCACCGTCGCTTCCATTCCGCCTCGACGGGCTTCGCTCTTTCATTCTTATTCCAGTTCCCCCTTTTGTTCATCCGGTCCTGCGCTCCCTTCCCATGCGGGCAGCGCCTAGCCGGATCCGGAGCTCCCCCCTCTTTTTCTTCAACTCTCCCCTCTCCCTCGCCCCTCCCCCCTCCCTAACCATTTCCCCCTCTCTCCATCGCTCGTAAATTTCGTTGTGTGCGAGTCTCCTTCCTCATTCACGCTCAGAACCGGACGAGAGACTCTTTGATCGCCGAGGCAAAGTCACTTCTTTCTCTCTTTTTTTCTCGTTCTTTCTTCTTCTCTTTTTTTCTTCTTCTCTTTTTGTCTCTCTCTCTCTCTCTCTCTCTCTCTCTCTCTCTCTCTCTCTCTCTCTCTCTTACGCTACAGTCGAGCGGAGATTGTCCCGAGTGTGTCGGTGGGGCGGACGAGAGCGCGTAACGGCGGTAGCCGAGCGTGTTTCTATCCGACGGCGACCAACAGGTCGCCGCTGACTGGAATCGGACGCTGTCACAGCGCTCCTACGACGAGTCCCGAAGCGCCGCGTCGGACGAGGACGGCAAAAGACGACGGGGAGCACTGCCGGTCAGAGCCCCGCGCGCCTTTTCTCTCCCTCTCCGTGCCGCGCCATCGTTCGAGTGCTACGCGGCCGACGGCGAGTCTGTCCTCCGGCCGTGCTCCCCGTACGGACCGGCCGGACGCGGAGGGGACGAAGGAAGCTGCAGGAATAACGCGGATGAGGGCGCGCTTTTTTTTTTTTTTTTTTTTTTTTTTTTTTTTTTTTCAGCGAGGCCTCCAGTCCCGGGTCGTTCGCTTCTTTCACTCTGACTCTCCACGGCTTCCTCGTCCAAACTGCTTTTTTTTAGGTGTTTGGAGGGTTTTTTTTATTTTTTTATTTTTAATTTTTAGATTAATTTTGCGGGATTTTTTTTTTATTCGGAATTTTTATGCCGGCAGCGGCCAGGTGAGAGTTTTTTTTTTTTTTTTTTTTTTTTTTTTCCATAGATCTGCCTAGGTTGTCTTTTTTTTTTAATTTCGATGAGGCTTCGAGTCCCGGGTCGTTCGCTTCTTTCACTCTGACTCTCCACACGGCTTCCTCGTCCAAACTACTTTTTAAAAATTTTTTAGGTGTTTGGGGTTTTTTTCTTTTTTGTTTTTTTTTTAGATTAATTTTGTGGAGCTTTTTTTTTCATTTGGGATCTTTATGCCGGACCGCGGCCAGGTGAAAGTCTTTTTTTTTTTTTTTCATTGATCTGCCCAGATTGTTTTTTTTTTTTTTAATTTTAATTTCGATGAGGCTTCGAGTCCTGGGTCGTTTGCTTCTTTCACTCTGACTCTCCACGGCTTCGTCGTCCAAACTGCTTTTTTTTTTAGGTGTTTGGAGGGGTTTTTTTTTTTTTTTTTTTTTTTTTTTAATTTTTAGATTAAATTTGCGGGATTTTTTTTTATTCGGGATTTTTATGCCGGACGGCGGCCCGGTGAGAGTCTTATTTATTTTATTTTTTTTTTTCATAGATCTGCCTAAGTTGTTTTTTTTTTTAAATTTCGATGAGACTTCGAGTCCCGGGTCGTTCGCTTCTTTCACTCTGACTCTCCACACGGTTTCCTTGTCCAAACTCCTTTATTCAGATTTTTTAATTTTTTTTATTTTTAGATTAATTTTGCGGGATTTTTTTTTGTATTCGGGATTTTCATGCCGGACAGCGGCCAGGTGAGAGTCTTTTTTTTTCCCCATAGATCTGCCTCGTTTCTTTTTCATTTTTTTTTTTTTTTTTATTTTATTTAATACTATAAAATATATTTTTAAACTTTACGCACTCGCTCGATTTGCGAATTTGTCTTTGTATTTCTCGTGATCCTTCGATTCCACTGGGATAAATGGATTTATTGTTTTTGATGAGGCAATCAATCGATTGTTCTTCGCGACGAGGCGCGTTCGGTAAAGTTTGTTTTACGAACGAGTTTCGTCCCGGGTCGACAAACAGCGCACATGTGTCGCGAATAACGCGGACACGTCGCGAATCCGTTTGGCCCGTCGAGAGCCGGAGAGCGGCGAATCGTCGCTCGACGAGCCGATGCAAAGATCGCGACACGCTTGCCCGGCTCTTCGGGCGAGACGGATCCGCGAGGGCGACGAAGCCGCGGCAAAAAAAAGTCTTTGCCTCTCGTCGGGCGCGTCGTTCGACGCCCCACGCGACGCTCGTCCCACCAGATGTCATTCTCCCCTTTCACCAACGATTCCCCTCGATTTTTAAAAACGCAACGCCGGAACGCTGTTACAAGATAAATAATTTGTAAAAAAAAAAAAAAAAAAATTAAAAAAATTTAAAAAATTAAAAAAATGTCTTCCTCGTACCAAAATACACCTCGAGGAATTTTCGTCGTCGAGAGAATTTCATGTTTGACCGGGCCGAAAAAACGACTGTAAATTCTCCGTGAAAAAAAAAGCTACGAGATAACGTACAGATTTTTCCCGATGACGAGCACACGAATATCGTTATTGTTAATTGGAATTTTTTAAATATTTTTTTTATTTTTTTTTTATTTATTTTTTTTATTCTGACATTATTGATAATATTTTACGCGAGCAGCCGCGAATACGAAAAATCACCGAAAGTACCTTTGGCAATTTTTTATTTCACAAAATCGTCACGGAACGAAATTTATTCGAAACTCTTGTCTCCGACTCTCTCGCCCTCGTACACGTCCGACCCTCACATCGAGACATTCCCCGGAATTCAAATCCGAAAGAATTTTTAACGACAATTGGCGCCAGGAAAAAAATACCTTTGTTAATTTCATAATTTCATAATTTCATAATTTCATAATTTCGTAATTTCATAATTTCGTAATTTCATAATTTCGTAATTTCATAATTTCGTAATTTCATAATTTCATAATTTCGTAATTTCATAATTTCGTAATTTCATAATTTCGTAATTTCATAATTTCGTAATTTCATAATTTCATAATTTCATAATTTCATAATTTCGTAATTTCATAATTTCATAATTTCATAATTTCGTAATTTCATAATTTCATAATTTCATAATTCGTCGATACGCGTCGGTATCGTTTTATCGCTATTCCACTCTATTTTACTGTGAGCAAAGTAACTCTTCTCCCCCCCCCCCCCCCCATCTCCCCCCTCAGTCCTACCATACTTAAAGTAATATTTAATCGAACGTGACTGAGTAAGCGTACACGAGATATTGAAACGCGAATAGTTCGCCACGGGTATGAATTGCTTGAGAATAACTAGTGCGCATGCGCGATGCAACAGGTGCGCGCGCGCCAAAGAACACGTACTAAATTGTCATTGTGCTATTCGGCACTCGTATTCGCCGTTCACTCACATTTAAATGCAAAGTCTCCGGTTCAAAATGCCATCGAATAATCGTCGAACAATTTAATTTTTTTTTTTACCCCTTTTTCATTTATATATATATATAAAATTATTTTAAAAATCTCTAAATTCGGAATTGCGAAAAAAATATTCGTGTAAATGTAAATGCAAAGTCTCCGGTTCAAAATGCCATCGAATAATCGTCGATCAATTTAATTTTTTTTTTACCCCTTTTTCATTTATATATATATATATATATATATATATATATATATATATATATAATTTTTTTAAAATCTCTAGATTCGGAATTGCGAAAAAAAAATTAATTTATTTTTCCGTCGCACGGTAGTTTATCTTACGAGTGTCTTACAAGTGTTATTAATAATAATAATGGTCATGATATTCCGATGATTTAACGTTGTGTCGCTGCGGTCATCGGTAACGGTATTGAAGCTTTGTTTCTCATCTCCGGCGCTATTAAAAGCCATTTTTTTTTGTTGTTTTTTTAAGATACAAAAACTATTTAAAAAAAAAGTCTTCCCTCGAATCTCCCGACGGAAATCTCAGCGTGCCGAAAATGAATGTGGTCGAGCGTTCTCGTTCCTAGGCGTGCTATTATTTCCAGGGACGAGTTTTTTCCCTGGTCGCTCCTCGGTCCCAGCCGTACCGACAGATTAATAACTCGTTCCGACATTCGACTCTGCTCCACCGACGAGATCTTAAAAAAAATTAAATTCGAAAAAATAAAAATTAACAAAAAAATAAAATATTTTCGTGCATTTTAACGGATACTTTTTTGTATATTAAATAAACGCACATACATTTTTTTGGTTTAGACAAAAATATTATTGCAACGTGTTTTCGACCATTAAATTCGTAAAAAAAAAATTCGTTGTCCGACCGCGAGGAGTGCGGTTAAAAATTTTTGGGTTCTCCGTGCTGAGCGTTTAACAATTTTTTTTTTTTCTCCAACAGTCCCAAATGTTACTTTTTTCCAACACATTTTTTACCGCCATTGAGATTGATAAAATATTATCATAATAAACAGAAGAACTTATTCCGGGTCCAAGTTTCATTGATAAAAAAAACAAACAAGTTGATAATGCTCAGTCCAATACCGATCAAACGCATAGCATGGACTGAACGATTGATTTCGCATCCAGTCTGAATCATTGGACACCATTTAATGTATTTTGTGCCGGACTCAAAGATAACACAAAGTCTCAAACCGAGTCCTCACTGTCCATAACTCGTGACTAAAACTTCCCAATCGTACACACTAAATTTTAAGGACTCTTGTAACTTATTAAAAAAACCAGGTAAAATTGCCTAACATTCTATTCTAAATGTATTCGAAAATTCTATCTACTCGCACCTTGAAACTCCTATTTTTTTAATTTAATTTTTAATTTAATTTTTAATTTAATTTTTAATTTAATTTTTAATTTAATTTTTAATTTAATTTTTAATTTTATTTTTAATTTAATTTTTAATTTAATTTTTAATTTTATTTTTAATTTTATTTTTTATTTAATTTTTAATTTAATTTTTAATTTTATTTTAAATTTTATTTCGTATTTTATTTTTTATTTTATTTTTTATTTTATTTTCTATTTTGTTTTCTATTTTATTTTTTTCTTCGTCGCACCATCAGAACGACTTGTATTTTTTTTCATGGACACGTGGAAGGCTCTTTATGAGAATTTTTTATTTTTCGACTTTGAACCTCGGGCGTCTCCAGTTGGGAATTTTATTTAAACTCTCCTTTTCCAATTCGGTGATCTCGAGTACAGATGCGTTGACTGTGGAAAATTTCAAACGCCACTGATATAGGGAAAGTGTCCTAACTTGGATTTCAGGTACTTCAGTTCTAAAAATTAAAATGCTAAGGTCTCCCGCGAAGAATGAAAGATCATAAATAAATAGTTTCGGTACGGATAGTGTGTTTGCAAAAGGTAGCAGCTCCTCGTTTATACAAAGGCAGGTAGGTTGTAGCGCCCCGAGCAGTGCGTATATTAGCGAGCTTAGGTAGCTGAGTAAACGTCGCTCAAAAGTACACTCGGACTGCTCGGATCTCTGTGAAATGTTTAGTGCGATATTTCAAAATTTATACACTCTCGATCAATGAAATTGAAACAATCGGTTCTTTGAATATGTTCAATATGATGGAGAGCTTGAAGTCTTCTTGTGCGAATGGTGTTCGGGTCAGAGGCGTCGAAAATTTTAACTTCTCACGATAATAATTCCAACATTTTATTAACGGATCGACGAAAAATTTGCTTCTTTTTTTATGACTGACCAAAAATTTTTTTCGATTGCCTGTGAATTTTTTAGAAAATTTTCAACTCAAAATTTCGTTCCAACGTGGACAGAGAAATGTGTTAAAAGTCACAAGATCCGGAGTTATTTTGAAAATCGAAAAAAAATACAATCCAAAAGTCTTCGCAACGCCAAAATTAATTTTCTCAGTGCCTCGAGCACACCGAACATTACAATAAATTCTCGCATAATCCAAAAGTCTTCGAAACGCCAAAATTAATTTTCTCAGCGCCTCGAGCACACCAAACATTACAATAAATTCTCGCATCATCCAAAAGTCTTCGAAACGCCAAAATTAATTTTCTCAGCGCTTCGAGCACACCGAACATTACAATAAATTCTCGCATAATCCAAAAGTCTTCAAAACCCCAAAACAAATTTTCTCAGCGCCTCGAGCACACCAAACATTACAATAAATTCTCGCATAATCCAAAAGTCTTCGAAACCCCAAAACAAATTTTCTCAGCGTCTCGAGCACACCGAACATTACAATAGATTCTCGCATAATCCAAAAGTCTTCAAAACCCCAAAACAAATTTCCTCAGCGCTGAAACTTAAGCGATGTCAGGACCATTCGCAAGGACTCCCTTAACAGCTTTTTCTCCCTCGAGCCGTCGCCTATCCCAAGAGCCGTCGAGTTCTCGGGAGCGAGTTTCCAACGTTTATTCGTCGGAACGAATTAATCGCTCGAGAAAGAGACGAGAAGGGTTCTCTCGGTGTGTTTTGGCCGCTGCTCTAGCGCGCCGTTGAATCCAAGCCTCGCGCGCGGACTCTCGCTGTTTACGTCCCGTTCGCGTCCGCTCTTACTGCTGTTTGCTGTTCGCTGCCGCTGCTGTTGCTGTTGCTCTGCTCCACGGCCGTCGACGCCGCGGGGCCGACGTTTTCGCAACGCGCCGTAGCCTTCTTATTTCTTGGCAGCAACTATACGCTCTCCGTGCATTCTCGGCCGGCGGCGGAAGAGGCGGACGGGGAAAGCTCGCGTTCCCTCGGCATCACCGGCACAAGCAGTGGCGCGACTCCTGCGCGCTACGTACCCAGTGTGTTTCTCCGCGCAACCCGGCAAAATTTTACCGTCCCCGCGAGAGAAGGTAACTCGGCCGGATTCCGACGAGGCGGGAGAGTCCGACGCTCGACCGTTTCCCGTATTTCTCGAGGCGTCCCGCGCGCACCACTGTTGCCATTGCATTGTACCATCGACGAGAAGCCTTTGCGGACGCGACTCTACCACCAGTGGCGGTTTCCTGGCTGGGATATTGTCTATCTTTTTTTTATTATTATTTACAACTTTGTTTGTTTGTTTGTTTGTTTGTTTTTTTTTTTTTTGTTTTTGTTTTTTTTTTTTTTTTTTTCCCAGTGTAGGTGGAATTTGTGTGAACGTGGATTTATTTATTGAGTTATTTGATTTCAGTATTTAAATAATATTATAATATATATTTTTGATGGGGTTTAATGATTCTTGCCGGGGCATTGATCAATATAAATGTAGATTCGTTATGAGAACAATGACAGCGTAGTAATTAAAATAGTTTGCGAACCGACAGAATTTCGGAGGAACTTGAATAAAATGTAACATTTGATTTTAGTATTTGAATAATATTATAATATATATTTTTGATGGGGTTTAATGATTCTTACCGGGGCATCGATCAATATAAATGTAGATTCGTTATGAGAACAATGACAGCGTAGTAATTAAAATAGTTTGCGAACCGACAGAATTTTGGAGGAACTTAAATAAAAAGTGACATTTGATTTTAGTATTAGAATAACAGAATAATCATATATTTTTTTAAGGATTTAATGATTCTTACATTGCATTGGCGATTGTTTTTATTTTTGAGATTGAAACATGTCTCGAGAAGGTTCGACCGCAAGGATCGAACCTGGGTTTTATCGGCGCTCGATGAGGCGTTAAAAAATCTACCGAGCTGGGTTGGCTTCCTGTTTAGAACGTTCGTGCGAACAAGTTCGCACCAGGTGAAACGACCTGGAGAGCCAACGGCGAATTCCCTGAATCATCTGTTTCCCTCGCTCGATAAATTCGAGATGCATTCCGGAGGAAAAAAAAAAAATTTGGCGACGTTCGCTCATGCTTTTAAAGTTGCATCTCCAAACCGGAAGTGAGATCGTGGGGGGAAAATCGTCTCGAAATTCGAGCTGCTCGACCGGAAACCACCTCATGCGGGATAGAGTCGCATCCGGATTAAACAACCATAAGTTTCAAACCGGAAATTACTTTCACCCGTATAACGTCGCGTTTAATTCGAAAGTGATTTTTTAAATTGGCTTCCTTTCAGAGCGTTATTTTTCAACGCTTTTTTCGTCACTCCTGGACATACGTATTCTCATACGTGTCGACACTTTGATACCTTTGACGAACCCCTCGCAACAATGAACCCTCATCCGGTATCAAAACCACCCGAGTACACGTCCTCGAATCTTCCAAAAGACACTAAAAATTCCCTATAATTGACATTTTCCATTTTATTCCCATTTTATTCCTATTCTACTCCCTCGACACGTGGTTCGCCAGCGCTCGAGCACACATCTTCGAATCTTCAAAAAAAAAACTAAAAATTCCCTATAATTTAAATTCCCCATTTTATTCCCCATCCAACGCGGTTCCCCAGCGCCATCGTGCACGACACATCGTCCCCAGTCGAAGTCTCATCAAATACCAAAATCACCCAAACACACATCCTCGAATCTCCAAAAAGAAACTAAAAATTCCCTATAATCTAAATTCCCCATTTTATTCGTATTCGACTCTCTGGACACGTGGTTCCCCAGCGCCATCGTGCACGACACATCATCCCCAGTCGAAACCTGATCAAGTACACATCCTCAAATATACCAAAAGAAACTAGAAATTCCCTAAAATCTAAATTCCCCATTTAATTCCCCATCCACGTGGTTCACCAGCGCCATCGTGCACGACACATCGTCCCCAGTCGAAACCCCATCAAATACCAAAACCACCCAAACACGGATCCTCAAATAAACGAAAAAAAAAACTAGAAATTCCCTATAATCTAAATTCCCCATTTAATTCCCCATCCACGTGGTTCGCCAGCGCCATCGTGCACGGCACATCGTCCCCAGTCGAAACCCATCAAATACCAAAACCACCCAAGCACACATCCTCGAATCTCCCAAGAGAAACTAAAAATCCCCTATAACCTAAATTCCCCATTTATTTCCCATTTATTTCCCATTTAATTCCCATTTAATTCCCATTCGACTTCCCCATCCACGTGGTTGCCCAGCGCCATCGTGCGCGACACATCGTCCCCAGGTCGGAACCTCCCCGGAGCATAAACAACTCTCTCGCTATATTTTTTTTCCGCCCCCGGTGTGCCCCCCCCCCTCCCCCTCCCCCTCCCCCGCGCACGTTTTCCACCAACGGCTCCACGGCGGTGAATCTCTCCTTCGTTCCTTCGCTCCGCTGCCCCGCCGTATCCTATTTCGGGCGACGGGAGTCGCGCGACCCTTCCCCTTCTCATCCCCCCCCCCCACCCCTACCCACTCTACCGACTCTTCAGATCTCCCGTCGGCCGGGACCAGTCTCAGCGTTCTCATCTCGAGCGTCCCCGCCGCACGAAAAATACACCGCGCGAGACTCTCCGTACGCGGTCTCGCGTACGTCCGCGCGACAGTCTCGCCGTCGCCTTCTCCCCCGCTACAGCGACGCTTGTACTACGGCCATGCGCCGTCTCTCGTGCGGCTGCGCGCGCACCCTCCTCGTCCGCGCATGCGCGCTCACGCGTACGCGTTCCGACTCGTCCAATCGGCGCACGGCAGAGACCCAACGAGAAACAGCGCGAGAGAAAGAGACGGCGCGAGACGGGAAGAGAAACAGCGTGAGAGAAAGAGAGAGAGAGAAAGAGAGAGACGGAGAGAGCGTGAAATGGCGAGGAGAGGGGATGAATGAACGTGAGTAGCGGCGTCGGTGACCAAGAGAGAGGAGCGAGACGGCGGGTCTATCCGCTCGTGGAAGCTCGCGCGGTGCGAGAAGATCGACGGATTCATGAATGAACGGTGCACGACGAGGACGGATCTAACGAGCGGGATAAATATGGAAGCACGCGGAGCGACGGAACGAGACGACGGCGTACGACGCCGGAGTCCCCCGTTCGGCTGCCGTCTCGTCGCGTCTCACGGACTCGCCGATGTTGATTCCAGCCCCGTTCCCCCTCCACCCCCTCTCCGCGCCGGCGTTCGGCGAGCCAGGCCCGCGCAACTCCGCGACGCCTCGCCGAGAGACAAAACGTCCGGAGAATAATCGACTCGGTCGCGGACACCGAGGGAGACCTTTGCGCGACGTTTTCCCGTCCGAGTTTCATCGACACTTTTACTATCAATCTGTGTGTATATATATATATATATATACACGTCATGTTGACTCGATTTAATTTTGTGATAATTGATCATTTAATTAATCATTGAATATATATATATATATATATATATATATATATATATATATATATATATATATATATAGAGGATAAAATAAAAAATAATGTGTGAAGTACAGAATTGAAAATTTATGAAACCGGTATCTTGAATGGACAATTGCAATTGAACGTAAATAATGTTTGGCAATATTTCGTGACGCTTCAAATTAACTTTGGACGAAAATTATGCGCGGAAATATTTTTTGACAATTTGCTTCGATCGCGATGGAAAAAAATTATAAAAATTATATTAAAAAAATTTTTCAAAAATAAAAAAAAAATAAAAAAAATTGTATTCTCTCAAATGGATTCGTAATTTATATTTGTGGGGGGAAAAAAATTATTCTCATCGCGATTTTGTATTATTCCGTTTAATTTTTTTTTTTTTTTTTTTTTTGTTATACTTGTTTTTATATTTTCATATTTTTTTATATATATATATATATATATATATAAATGTAAATGTGGAGATGTCGGTGTCGAGGAGGAAGAGCGGGCGGTGGGGCGAATGAGGCGAGCGGAGCCAGAGTTCCACATACGCGGGTCGACTCGGCGTGTCCGCCGAATGGGAGCCAAGGAGATTGGAACGTGACCGACGCCCACGGTCTCTCGTTTCTCTCTCCTCTCGGCCGCTTATTCCTGACGTTCCCCGTATCTCGCGATCTTTCACGCCGCGTGTACCGTACTAAATGCGGACGCGCCCGATTTCGCGACTCGTTTCAGTCAAACGCGTATTAACACGAGGACATTTTTTTTTATTTTTTTTATTTTTATTTTTTTTCATTTTTTAAAAATTAAAAAATAATTTTTTTTTTTTTTTTTTTTTTTTTTTTTTTTCTTCCGGGAAATGGCGTTGCGGCGAAGTGCGAAAATTCGCGAACAAAGTCGGCGAAATTTACCGCGGTCGGTGAACAAAAAAAAATCTGACATTTTTTTTTTTTTTTCAAGGAATTTTTTTTTTTTTAGCGGAAGACGTTTTTTTTTTTTTTTTTTTTTTTATTTCTATGGGAAAGTTTTTTCATTGGAACTTTGTAATTGGGGAAAAGTGTCGTTGGTAAAAGCTCGAGTTTCGGAGAGCCTCGGACTTTGGTTTCGCGAGGGCCCGCGAGACGGAAATGTGCGGGGATTAATGTCGGGAGCCAAGCTCCCCGAGCGCGGCTCGATGTAACGGTAACGCGCGCGTAAAATCCGACGTAACGATCCGCACTGACGTACTTTATTGTACATTATTTTTAAACGCGAGTGTATCGCGACATCGCGCCAAAGTCTCGATGCCAAATTCTAATATATATATATATATGTGTGTGTGTGTGTGTGTGTGTGTGTGTATCTAGTGTCCATGTAGGTTTCACCTTGGTAGAAATTTTTAGGGCGTTACATCGGGTCTGCCCGGTTGAAACGTAACGACTCTCCGCAAAATTGTCTCACGTCGCCAATTTTTTCTATCCAATTCGATTCCAAAAAAAAACAATAATTTCCATATAGAAAAAAAAAAAAAAATTGAAAAATTAAAAAAAAATAAAAAAATTATAAAGTTGAAAAATTAAAGAATTGAAAAATTAAAAAATTGAAAAATTGAAAAATTGAAAAATTAAAAAATTAAAAAATCCAATCGACGAAAAAAAATATATAAAATAAAATTGAAATTTTTTAAAAATTTTCAATACGAATTTGGGGAAATTCGCTGTCGTTCTCGTGTGCGAAAATCGTGGCCCGGCGCATAAAGCCCGGTCGCGAGTGTAAATTGTCCCGAACCGGTGGGGCTGAATGCAGTCGCGCGCGCGCGCGAGCGCACGCGGGGCCCTACCTGGCCGCGAATACTCGACCGGAGAAGGCGGTCGACCTTCCTGGGGGCCTTGTTACACGAGGCGAACCTGAAAACATCGGCTCGCCGTCGCCGCTTCCTCGCCCGCTCCGCAGCCCAGAGCCGTGTCCGAGACTCCGATTCGACGATACGTTCGTCCGTCCGGTTTAATTCGATGTTTTCCGTGGAGGAGACTACTCAGCGTGACGAACCCCCTCGAGTTTCTCGTCACGCTCGCTGTAGCCGAGATTTTTTTTTTTTTTTTTTTTTTTTTTTTTGTTTTTCCATTCAGCGATGGCTACGAACGAACCACGAATTAATTCGCTCGATTTTATTTTCAATAATTCATCATTAAATTGCGAATCAATTAATCAATTAACAATTTAATATATATATATATATATTTTTTTTAAGATCGTATATATTATACACATTACATGTCTCATATGAATCGTATATATATATATATATATATATATATAAAATTTGATATCGGAGGAATTGAATAAAAATAGTGAAAACAGTTGTCCGGAGATATCGACTCTGAAAAAAAAAAAAAAAAAAAAAAAAAAAAAAAAAAAAAAAAAAAAATCCGATGTCAATTCCCGTTCGGAGAAAAAAAAATCAGCCCGAGCGGTCGTTCCGAGAAGCGGGCTCGACGCCTCGCGTAGTCACGAAGCCGTCGGCGCTAGGCGAGCGTTCAATGTCCGCGCCACGACTCGTACGTCGCGTCGGATGTCCGACTTCCGGCCATCCGACGGAAGTCCGACACTCCGGCAGTAAAAACAAAAATATCTACATACATACACACACACACACACACATATATATATATATATATATGCGCATGAATAATTAATTAATCGTCGAAGCGGGTGGGCCGTGGTTAAAATCGGAAGTTACAGCCGGCCGCGACACGTTCCACCGTCCGGCCGTGCGCCGCTCACTGCGACCGAGCCGGACCGCGGAGGAGTGGGGGGGGGGAGGCGGCGCGTCGCTTCGA